>JAMKCH010000892.1:0-47935 GCA_023653785.1 Ophioderma brevispina | reverse complement strand
TTTTAATTGCCGGTTAGCACTAGATGGCGGCGTTACTGATGTTTGTCGTCTGCTCTGGTGGCTGGTTTTCATTTGACCCTCGTAACATAGCTGGGGGGGTTGTTTGTGTAGCTGAATAAATTGAGTAGAAAAGAAATAAGACCTGATAAATTGTTAGCTCACGTTTCACATTGTTATGATATCTTGATTTTTGTGATTAAATACATTATTTCTGCGTATGTAACTTTGAAAATAACCCTTTAAGGTACCACCGTTTACTTGAATTAAATTTGAATAATGGGATTACCCGGTTCTTTTTTTTTTTTTCGATAGAGACAGCTTGTATGCATGACATAGTTAGGAAGGGATGTTCCAAGTGTGTTTTTGATGAAATTTTTTAATTTTTTAGGTTTTTTCTTTTTTTAAAGGTTTAAAATAATATTTTCCAAATTTTATGTTATGATGCAACTATTAGTGAAAAGACTGCGCACTACGAAACAGTCTAGGAACTTTCTTTGGTGTCTCTTCTTCTGCGTAATGAGCAGCAGCTAATATGTTGTATGCGTTGGAAACTCACTGTTGATTGTTGGGGTTTGAGAATCTGTGTCCACCGGTGACGAAAGGTAGGGCACTCATATAAATGTGATTCGCAGTCTGTGATGGAGAACCACATTGGCAGGCCTGCGATGGCCGCAGCCCCTCATCGGGCATATTTCTATTGAAGCGACCGACTCCTGGGCGACCGGTTTTAAGTTGACCCAGGGTTCCTGCGTGGATATTGATGCCAGGTGTATTTTCTGTCTTATGTTAAATGAGAGTTGATCTGGTCTTGGGTATCTAGCCAGGCAGTATCCCATTTCTGTAGATGTTGAAAGGGGAACTGGAGAGTTTGCAGCGTGTCGGCAGAAAGTCGGCGAGAGGCGCAGTCTTTGTCTACCGAGTTGGTGTGATTCTTTGCAGTGTTATGCAGCAGGTGCTTGTTGTCCAGCAGGGCCTTAATTCACTATTATGCGTATGGTGGTTCTCTCCGAAGTACTGCAGGTGCAATACCTGAAAGCCCTTGGTAGGAATTCAGATGGAGTAGACGGAGGCAACCAGTAATGGTTTCTCAAGGTCTCGTTGAGTACTGTGCCCAGATTTTTTGTGTGAGAGCTATTGCACATGCTGGGGCGGCATATTCAGCAGTATGTAGACTCAGAGCAAGGCGGTGGGTGCGTAGGGTCGTTGGCTGGCACCCTGAAGATCCAGCAAGTCGGCACAGGAGGTTATTCCCTCGAAGATACCTTGCGCATACAGACTCGAGGTGCTGCCGGTGTAAAGCTGCCGGTCAAGACTTCACTCCCAGACAAGCTGGTGTAGGATTTGTATGGCAGAGGCGCTCATTGAGGTTGATTTAAGCTGCGATGAAGCCTCTTTGGTGTTGATGTGGAAGGCAGTAGCGGTGGTCTTGGCTTCGCACAGCTTCAGTCTCCATGTCTTGAGATATATGCTGCACGTAGGGCCATGTCTGTATTAAGTGTGCTTTCTACTTTCTACTTCTGTCCATTTGCTGTCTGAGTGGAGTCATAGCCCTATTGTCTAGATGTTTTTGAGATAAATCGCTGATATACAGTTGAACAGCAATAGGAGCCAGTACCGATCCTTATGGTATCCGTTCCTCGACGACCAGTACGATACTCTGCCCCTCAACTTGGTCTTGAGAATAAAGCTACGGTTTTTGCAAGCATGTTACATATAAATTGTACGGTGACGATCCGGGATGGTCCCTGAGAAGCTTGATTGTCAGGCCCTGATGTCACACGGTATCGTATCCTGCAGTAAGGTCCACCAGCTACGCCTGCCTTTCGGCCGCTTTTCAAAGCTTTCCCCTCAATATCATTTGTAGTTTTACACACTGATGGCCATGCCTCCGGCACGGCGAAATCCTGCTTGCTCGTCAGGCAAGATGGGGATCGACGACGGGCTCCGCCGGGCCAGGCTCATCCTCTCAAGGAGTTTGAAGAGACACACAGTAGTGAATTGGGCGGTAGTTCTTAGGGTTGTTGACAGGCTATTGGTTTGGGAGTGCGATTGATAGTGGCTCTCCTCAGATCTTGGGTAAGGACTGGTTGTAAGGCACATGTTTAGAACTCCTGGAGCCATATTCAAGACACTGTGGGCCGCATTGCATCAGGCACTCTGCTGGTATGTTATCGGGCCCTGGGCCTTTCCACTCTTTAGTGGGCTGATAGCAGAGGTACTCATCTAGTGAGAAAGGATGTTGAAAGTGACCGGCCCATGCCGGGGGCTCGACGAGTTTGGTGATCTCTTTTTTGACAGAGCGAGTTTGACCCTTATCAATGTTCTTGAAAACGACCATTTGCGAGAGTTGCTCAGCAATTGAGTTGCAGTCACTGGACTTTCGATGGTTTTGGAAATTATGCCGGTGAGGCGGTTTATCGTCTTCCAGGCCTTCCTGCTGGAGTGGGTGAAGTCGGTTCCTTGGACCGTCTCCTCTCGGGCGCCTCACGGCGTTTCCTGTCCAAGCAGTTTGTCAGATCTGAACCTTGGATGAAGCTCTTCCCCGGGTTCAAATTCCTGAAATCATTGTAAAGAGTGTCACATTCCTTATCCCAAGATGGATATTACTGCGACGGCAGCCACGTGGATGGTCTTCTTTGCTATTAATAAAGAGGTGCACAGTGCTGTGTAAGATTGTCCAGGTTGGGGAGTTTGGTGGCGGGAGTTTGGGTACTTCTGAATCCACCAGTTTCTTAACTGGTCCCAGTTTTGTTTTTTTTTTTTTTTCTGCCTTGCGGAAGTTGTCCTCCTTTTTTCACTGTCTTTGTTGGTACAGGCTTAGCAGGCTCTCCTGACGATCAGTGATGGTCTTGTTGGGACGTCGGAAAGCGGTCGAGAACAGTACTGTGAATGGAGAGTTCCATGTTTGCAAAAGTCCGGTCAGGGTTTGTAGCGTATTCCACTTCCAGATTTTTGAAAGTGTCCTTGTTTGCTTGGGGTCGTGTAGACGTTGTACCCCGTAGTTTGAGGGCTCCCCCCCCCCATTCCTCTATGGTAGCTCCATCAGGGTTTGTTTTTTCCTGTAACCCAGGTAATGCTATGGCTATTAAAGTCGCCAGCGTAAATGCAGGATGGCACCAAATTGGTAGAGAGTCTGCTTGGGTGGCTTGTAGACATTGGTGACATGAACACCTGCATGTTTGGGTCGGTTTCCATTCCAGGGTTGGAGTCTCCAGGAGAGTTTCAATTTGTTTTCCATTGGCTGATTTCTAGCAAATGTGGCAATCCCGTGGTAGCGCTCCTCGGTTTGTGCAGCTAGGGTGTAGCCGCGCATGTTCAGATGGAAATTTTGGTGTTTGTTTTTGTTTTTCTTGTCAGTTATGTGTGTCTCTTGGAGGAGAAATGCAATGACTTTATGCGTATGTGTGAGGTGTTCGTTGATGTTTATCTTTGCCCAAGTGAGACCTTCCACATTTAGTTGAGCACTGAGATGCCATCCGATTTGCATCTGGTGATTGCCCTAATAAGGGCACGTGTGCCAGACCGGCATCGGGTAGTGTCCTCTGACGGGGCAATGATTAAATCCAGTGTATAAAAAAAAGACAACAGTGAATTAAAAAGACAGTGAATTAAAAAGACAACAGATGTTAGCGTAGCCTCAGCTGATTATCATTCGCCTGAAAAAATCAGTTATCGGGGTTCACCACGAGGAGGTTGATAATCTTGAACCCCTAAGATTAGGGGTGTGTGTGTACGTGTGTGTCTGTGTGTGCATGTGTGTGCATGTGTGCGTATTTTGAAACGGAGATTATAATTACCAAACTTGGGTGAATTTGTACGCAACAATAGCAAGGTTGGAGAAAATTTTATACAATTTATATTGAAGCCTCACATATTCGAAACTGATTATGACAAATATATCACAAAAAGAAATATTACCGCCGCCATTTTGCAAATTCGACTCGTGTTCTGTGTTTTGACTGGGAATTCCGTGTATTTGTAGTATTCGCTTGAGCTCTGAAAATCAAGCAAGCCGTGGTGTACATAGACGGTTCAGCCACTTGTATAAGTATGACAGAAAAAGAAATTAAGTCGAAGCCATGCAATAAATATGTCTTAATGAAAAAGATAGTTGGTGTAATGATTACTAGAAAGTTTGGAAAATTGAGGAAAAAATTGCACCTTGGTTGGAAAAGAAGCAGCAAAACTAAGGAATTGATGGAAATTCTGCTGGAAAATCCCATACTGGCGGCCATAAATGTGATGTATATAGGCATTAACAATTGTGGTCAGGAAACTGATAACTAAGTTGAAGCAATGCAATTATTATGTCGTTTGTGAAGATTATTGTATAACAATTAATTTTTAAAAAAAGACCTTTAAAAATTTTTTATTTTTTTTATTTTTTTTAAAAAGCGTTAAAAATGTTTGTATTTCAGTTAAAACCAATATGGCGGCTATGAAACAAATGTCCGGCGTTAACCATGTGCAAGATGTTAAGAAGAATTATGAACTATGAGAAACATTAAAACTATAACGGTATGAAGTTGACGAATAACGTAGGGAAAAGATCATGGCAATTCGAACGAATGTCTTGCTTGTTTAGTTCAATAGGCGAACGTTGGCCCATAGGTCACTTCGTTATAAACTTCTTAATTAATCCTAACACGCCCAAAACTCACCAAATCTCACTCAGCTGGGGCTAGAAATCAGCCCATGACGTTATCATACGAACACACATTATGGTCATCCTCAAGGTCATGGGACTTGGGCGCCAGGGCCCCAGTAATATCAATATCTTACTACAAACCTAAAGTGAATCGCAGTCTGAATGATTTTGAATTGTCACAAAACATGCTAGACACACTGTAAATTCTGGCAGGGATGTCAACACCTTGGATTTTCTATGGCAGGAATTGCCACGAACTCCCGCACGAACTGCCACAAACTCTTGCTGTTTTTACTGTTTTTACAGAATGTGAACATCCAAATTGTTTCTTTGTGGAAGTGATTTCAATAAGGGTCCATTTCATTATGTCTGAATATTTTTCACGCGATTATGTCCCTTTAATTGTAGATTCGGTCTACAATTAAGAAATCGCACATCTCTTCTTCAAAAGACAGTAACTGCCCAGAAAGTCACACGTGCTACTGCAGTATTTACGTGGTTTAGGCTAAAATGTCTGATGGCGTAATAAACTGAATCGCGTTGGCGTAAGCGAACATGGACTTGATCACGAAATCCACAAGACCCACACAGGACCAATGCGCTACTTTGTTTTACAACCACTTTCAATGGGGATTCAAACCAATTTATTCATGGTAATTTTGAATTTGCTCTTTATATAATGTGTTTTATCATTTAGTAGTTTTAATCCCATGAGCAACACATACCGTTGGTAATAATGGAACTTATGGGAGCGGGCTATTAATATTATAGAGCTTAAACAATTGGAAGCTGCATTTCTATAACAGAAATATTGGTTTCAATCAATCAATTTATTTCACTATGCAAGCAACGATACAAAGATTATGATGTTTAAGTATACTAGCATAGCGGGCAAACCAAACAGAGCATAGCTCGAAATAATGGTCACCCAAAAAATACATAATGAAACAAGTGAAATTTACACGAAACTGAAATACGGTGAACAAAACAGGACTAAAGACACAAGATGGGACAAAAGTGCAGACAAGACAGGACAAAACAGGTGGGACATGGCAGCCACTAGAAAATTTAGGGGAGGAAAAAGCAGTTAATAATGGGCAATGATATCAGCCTTATACTATTAATATTAATATAACTGGTTATTGAAAGGAATATATGACGTAATCATACAGAAATGCTGTATGAAAGGCAATTTGCTCCGGTAGTTTTATATCTTCATATGTTTGCAAGAAGGTCATAAGTGCAATAGCTGCCATGTGATGATATGTGTGCTGCATGTATTAGGATAGTACTGAACTTGACTTTCTCTTGAATCAGTTATTCTTGAAACGGTTCTTCAGGCAACTATGTCGCCTAAAGAACCTTTTCAAGAGCCACTGATCAAAAACTTGACATAATAGTATGTTTGATGGGAATTTCTGACAAATGGCAGCTATTGCACTTATGACCTTCTTGCATTCACACGACGATATATTCTCAATCATTTTAACTCACTGCCGTTCTGGATGGGGTGGTTGCCTCGTTCTCCGTGACGTGGGTGGTTTGCCGCTTCTGACGCACACTATAAAAGCTACTATAACGAGTATGAGCAGAATGAAGACGAGAGATCCGCCGATGGCCACTCCAATAATGAGCCCAAGGCTGAGCTCTACTTTATCAGTACTTGACTGGGTGTGTGATTGAGGGTTACTAGATCTTTCGTCACGGCCATCGCTATAAAATAATTGGGATAAATTTTATCATTTAAATATAGTTCTATCATTATGAATATTGAGTTTTTACAATAGTTCAATCAATCAATTTTTTTATTCATCACAAAAGCAATATACAATAATTAGCATTACAAAAGCTAAATAGCCATTATACGATATTATATTCACAATATAAGTGACAACTGTAGTATTATACACTAAGTTATGCAAAAGCATAAGTGATGAATGAGCACTGCTAAACGCAAAACGTGAGGGCGCAATGACCTATTGAAATGGTTTTGACCTATGGTGCGGAACTATCATTCAATTTGAAGTTGTCTGTCTGTCTCCGATGACTTGCGATGGAGATCCTACGGTTTCACACCGGTAAATAAGCGTCCCATTCGTCCCTGAACAAAATGGGCGACATAAAAACGTGCGGAGATACACATTTTTCGGTGAATATCCACATATGGAAATACAAGCGGACCGGTTAATTTCCACATGTGGAAATTCAAGTGGATCAGTGAATTACCACATGTGGAAATCACCAAATCGTGCTCATTTAAATACCTGAGGTCAAGGCACTTGTTCAATCAGCCTTCTTGCTGTAAGAATAGACCTATTCATAGCCAGCCATGTTGGGGACAGATAGACCGTTCCAGTACGACAATACATTGAAATACATACACCTGTCAATGATCCCTGTGCAATCCCTAAACATGGATCTATTGACAAGCTAATGTAATTGTAGTCCTGGAATGTAATCATTTGTCCACCAACATGTCTGGTGGTGGCGTCATACTGAATCGGTCTATTGGTTAAAAATTAATCGGTTTGTCGGGTCAATATCATAGCAGTAGCGATTTATATTTCCGTAAATTGTTATCAAGGATTAGAGTGTCAAATTCTGGTAACCATCCTCCTGTCTTGTTGTTAGGGAGCTACCCATATACAGTGGTCTCGGGGTTTGAATCTCGCTACTGCCTTCTTTTAAATATATAAAATTTTCATTATTTGTTCAGGTTAGAGGGAAAATTGTTAGTCCAAAAAAGATAATAAAAATCATAGCTTTCCTTTGAGGTTAGTGAGGGAAACTCTCCTGGAGCATGGTTTGGGGGTCAAAACTACCGCGTTCTGCGCTTTCTTGTTTTAATTTGTATATCTGTTGTATTCTCATATATACCAATTATAGCCCCCTATAATGAAAAAACATCGATTGTGCTAGTTGTTTTCTTGCCCATTTCCATAATTTAGACGTTCCGTGTTCCGGATTTCCTCAGTTATAATGTATTTTCGGATTAAAAAGTGGGCAAAAAATTTTTTTCAGTGTATTTTGACATCTGATTCCAAAATATTTGTTTGCCATTTAATTTTCGGGCCTGTGACAATTTTTTTTCATTTTTTTAAAGAAATGGACGCAATATAAAGATTTGACCGTTGGTGATGACCTTTGATATTTCACACGAATTTTGTGTTATAATTTGGAACCATAAGTTGCAGGTAGTACAACTATACCATTTTTCATTCTTGTAACATACGGGACACTGTTGGTCACCTTTTACAGCAATTCAAGCATTCCTTTTCATTTGACCCCGTATCAATGGATTAACCCACAGTCTAGATTCTGTCCACACTGTCATCACTGACGGTATACCATGGCTTTAACATTAAACATCATAGAAGACAAATCCAACTGGAAATGGACCTATGTTGTCTCTAACTGTCACTGGAATTGCTCCAGATGACCAAAATCTAGGTGTAACTTTGCAGGTTTGAGCAAAGTTTAAAGGAGTATGGGCCATATGGCTGCCATCTTGATTTATGCAGATAATTAGGCTGAATTGACAAAAGTTTACACTGTCCTTAAAACAACACGTAGTGATTTTCCGCCACAGCAATAAAAAATGTCTGGTCATATCTGTGACTTTATCCAATATTTTGAAAATTTTAGAGACATTGTTTGGTCCCATGAACAAGCATCAATAGTATCAAATATGTTTAAGAGTTTTGATGGCCCTTGAGACAAACAATGAGTGGTTTAGACGCATATTAACGATTTAACCATTAATATCGCAAGATTTTATACCCGATTGGTCGTTTTTGCAACTGTTTGTTCACATTTTTCTCACGCGCGGATCAGAATGCCAACCTCGAATAAAACATAATATCTTCATTTATACAGTGGAGTAAAAAAACCCCTACATTCAGAATAAAAAATAATTAAAATCATTATTTTTGCTCAAATGTTGCTTTGGGTTAAAGAGGTATAAACAGGCTTTTCACAAAAACGTTTATTTGGTGTCATTTGGACTTTGGCTGGGAAGGCGAAGTTTAGTTAGTATGCGTATTTTGCTGAGAGACTAAAAATCCTGTTGGCCGGCCGATTTTGTGCCAACCAAAGATGCGGCGTTACATGGAAGTAGTTTAGTAGTAACATGACATTCTCATAAGGTAACGGCAACCAGAATATACTATCCATGACGTCGTGGGGTGGCAGACGAGAAAAATATTATATAAGGGATGCACGGAATTTGTCTAATGCAGGCTGGGTAGTGGATCTCGAGAGGTAACTTATTCCAGTCACGGATAGTTCTAGGCAAGAATGCCTGGTATCTAATAGTCCTGGTACTAATAACTTTATAGGCATCAGCTGTGAAGTGCCGACTCGAATGAGTAGTTTCCCTATGCTGAAGTTTATCAAATTTGACTGGCGAATCCCCCTTATGAATAAGATAAAATTGGCACAATCTGGCAATTCGACGCCTTTCTGCCAAACTCTCCCAACCAAGATCCCTCAGTATTTTAGTAACACTAGACTTTCGACTTGCGGCAGTAATCATTGACTGCAAAGCGCGCAGACCTCCTTTGACTCTTCATCATCATCTTTATATATTTGGTCTGGTATGGGTCGGTAACAGCAGCAGCATACTCGAGATGAGGGCGGACAAGAGCCTTGTACGCTTTAATCTTGGTATCTTTACTGCACTGGTGGATGTTTCTTTGAAGAAGACCGAGAATTTTGTTGGCTTTGCTGACTACACGGCGGTAATTTGACTCCCAGGTGAGATCGTCAGCTATTGTAACTCCCAGGTATGTGTGTTCTTGAACCTGAACAAAGGTCTCACCAAGCATGGTGTAGTCCTGGCTAATTTTTGTTCTCTTAAGTCCAACAGACATGGTGTTACACTTCTTTGGATTAAAAGTCATTTGCCACTTTGATGCCCATTGGCAAACCCTGTCCAAGTCTTGCTGGAGCTTTTAACAATCCTGGTTATTAGTGACATTTGTTTACAATATACAGTCGTCCGCAAAAAGGCGTAGGTTGCACTGTAGACCCTCCCCGATGTCATTAATATAAATTAGGAAAAGTAAGGGCCCCAGCACTGTCCCTTGAGGGACTCCTGAAATAACTTGGCGCCATTTGGAAGACTCCCCATTTATGACAACCCTTTGCTGCCTTTGCGTCAAGAACATGCTGATCCAATTAAGAATGTTGTTTCTAATCCCGTAGTAATGAAGTTTTGATTTCAGGCGCTCGTGAGGCACACAATCAAAAGCTTTGGTAAAGTCCAAAATTGCAGCATCAATTTGTTGCGAGTTTTCACTTCCCTCCATCCAATCATTAACGACTTGAAGAAGCTGGGTAACACATGATTGCCCCTTACGGAACCATGCTGCAATGGCGTCAAAATTCACTTATAAAGGTGTTTGTGATTGAGAATGAATGATATGTTCTAACATTTTACACATGATGGCAGTAGTGATAAAGGGCGACATATCGGGGCTTGTTTCTCTAATAAAGGCTGTGACATTAGGCCAGGCAAGCCAGCATCTGGAAGCGTCCGTGTCAAGCGATTGGGAATAAAGCGTAGAACTGGGGCAATTTTTATCTGTTCCTTAAGCATCCGAGATGTGATGTCATCTGGTCCACTAGCTTACTACTATAACAATGATCAAGGTTCCTAAGAAGCTAAGCACCCTTCACGTCTGCTGGTGATGTTGTCTGTTGATAATTGCTAGGAGTGGAATGGGATGGCATTATCATCCAATAGTGAAAAAATGAGGTTCTAAAATGATTGGCAAGAGCACTTGCCTTTTTTCGGAGTGTGCAATTAAGAAGTTTGGAATCCTTTTCAGGGTTGGAATTGTGAGTTATCTACCCCTTGCGCTGCTTCCTAAATGTACTTCCAGAAAGCCCTCGGATTTGTTTCTAAATCATCGATGCTATCTATCTTGATGTAATCAGATTCTGCTTTCTTAATGATATGTTTCACAGAATCGACGGGCATTCCCTGAAAGTTCCCAGTAATATGGCTTGAGCTTTTTTGGCTTTTATGAAGCTTGTCTCTCTTCTCTTTTTTTTTTTTGTTTTTTTTTTAATCAGCTTCCTGATTTTTCTCATGTGATCCACGGAAGACTATTGTGTGAGCGTGGACCATTTTGCTAGAAGTATTTTTATCCCTGATTTGAGCATGGATTGGTTAAACTGGTATAATTATCTTCAACTGAAAACCGAAGCGTGCTCTGGCAACATACTGTGCCCTAAACTGGCGCATGTCTTCCCGCATCCGGTCAAAGTTCCCTCTATTTGTAATAAAACTTCCTTCTCGGTTTTTTAAGAAGCTTGGGTTTCGGACAAAAACAGCTTTAACACAACATCGTGGATCCCCCAGGACTGCTTGAAAAAAAAACAATTTCCACAATCGCCTATTTTTATGGAGACAGTTAGTCAACACAAGATCAAGGATGTTTGTTGTGGTAGCGGTAACTCTGGTCGGCTCCTTGGTCATCTGCTTGAGGTGGAATTCTTCAAGAGTGAGCGCAAATGCTTTCCATGATGGGCCTTAGGAAGGGGTCCTCACCCCACATCAACCTCAGAACAGTTGAAGTCACCAGTCAAGATAATGAAAGGCATGGTGTTTCTGATGTTTCTAAGTTACTCCAATGGTCGATCAATTTGCTTGGTGGTCTATTAGAATTCCCAATGTAAAAGGTGTTTTGCATAATGCAATGCACGCAAGACCCCATATTAGTTCACAATTAGAGTCCATGTCGGGATGGTATGTGACGAGATCTGATTTGACAGCAGTTATAATACCCCATCCTCCGTTCTTTTGTCTTTGCGATACACATTAAAGTGTGGGGGAAATAACTCTTGGGAAGTAATGTCCCCATCAACCTTGGATTGCGGTGACACAGACAATGTCCGCATTATGTTCATCGATAAGTGCTGGAAAGCAGTACTTTATTTCGCAACCCTTCAGCATTAATCGTTAAAACATTAAGGTTGCATGATTTCCCAATTGTCTTTAGTTGATTCTTTTTGCATTACTTTAAACTTTACTATCAGTTGATGAGCCTGCTGAATGTCACTTTCTTAGGCGAACTAGTGTATGATGGAAACTGAATATCAGCATCATTTGCCCCTCTGGAAAGTAAGTATGCTGTTAGTGTTACTCTCAGTTTCATCAAAGCCAATTCAAATTGTCATTATTGGCGTGTCCAAATAGAGTCATTTGAAGGCTAATACGTCACATTTAGGGCAATACCACTCAAAATCCTCAAGACCCAAGTAGTAATTGGTAAGAATGGTTGGATACATTAGCACAGTTTGTATGAGTCCAATTCCAGCACAAGTCACATTCCAAGGCAGTGTGAGTCTTTGCAAACCATGTTTAGAAACACATCGTGCACGGGTACCCGCGGTTTGCGACCTGGTTTGGATGAAAATTCCCACTTATTAACATATGTAAGCCAATTAACAATGCGTCTTGGCCACTGTAGTTCCGCAAGCACAAACCGTAATTGGTGGAAATTCCATGTGAAAACCACGAAGCTTTAGATGTTTTTACGCGATTGGTATTCAGACATTCTTTAGCATACAAATCTGTAGTAACTATCCCTATGGATTGTCAGGTGCTACCAATGGACTGAACCATTATTTCTTTTGGTACAGTGTAATAAGAATACGCGTGCCAGCAATTATGTCGTTGAATATCATATGGTTACTCAAGACACACGAACCAAGAAACACCCCCGCCATACCAGTTGTACCGATCAATCCCAGCAATAGATCGGCACAAGCTTAGGTGACAGTTGTTACTTCGATCACTTCTATTACTGTTATTAGGTATGTCTTCTCTTGTTCTTGTCTGATTATGAAAATGAAACCGCGATCCACCTTAGTTCCTATGTGTCGTCAATGGCGCATACACTGAAAAACCCACGGCAAAGCAGCAAAAAGCTTGCGAAATATTATCCCCACGGGTAGTCCATACATCGGGCATAACGCAAGATAATCGCCCGCCGCAATACAAATCAGGGCATTCCTCCTCCAAGAACGATGTAAAATTCCAGTAGATTTGAGCAAAATAACAAGCATTTCCCGCGGTTGCCTGTGATCCTATATATCAGTCAAATATGGCGGGCCATCAGCATAGAGTTTACAGGTGTATCGATGAGTTGTTATGGCGAAAAATTAATTCCATACAGCAAAAGTTCAACCAAAAATTGCACAAACTTGCACCAAAACGTTGCACGAACACAGGTTAAAACTGGTAGAACCAGCCTGGTCATCCGGATAAAAATATAATACAACTAAGAAAGATTAAAAAGGCGTTTTTTAAAACGGAGTTTTAAAAAGCTAAAAAAAACGGGGGAGGGAGCCGGAGGTGGGGACGTCTGCACCCGACGAGCGCAACAACGTTACTCAGGCTTCTTCTTCAGTGATTTGAGTAAAACATTTAACCACCAAAATGTTAACTTTTAAAAACTAGAAGGTGGGAGAATAATGAAGGATTATATAAAAAATAATATCCTGAGATTGCAAAAGAAAAAGCTGAGTTGAAAAAATGTCAAATCCCCAACTAAGAAAGTCCCAAGATAGCTGGTGTAAGCCAGTTTACTTTGGTTCACTAAGAGTTCATGGTTTTAACCAACAACGAAACTTTGGAGCAAAGTGACAGGTTTGTATTCCGCTTGAAAAAAACAGTGCGATATTGACTTTTAAGTTTAAATTCCAATTTATTTACAGAAAAAATTCAGCATTAGTTCTCGCAATTATGGGACGCTTGAGTATCTGTTCTGTGCAAAATATCACCGTGAGATGTAAAATAAAAATCTCTGAGCAATTCCATTATGTTCATGAACTGGTATGGTTTTGGAGGGGATTTTCAAATACTGACACTTTATGATTGAACAATGACTTGTTTTATTTGTTGAAGATTTTTCTTATAATATGTTACAAAATAGACCGTTTTATTCAAACTGATATTGTTTTGTCGAGAAAGAGAAATCGATACCATCTGAATTGCATGTGTGATGAAATGTCTGTGCTATAATGTGTTTTGGTATACGTCGGTGTCAGTCTCTCTCCGCATTTTATGGCTAAAAGCGGCAAACAGAATTTTTGAGGTCTTCCGCAAAAAAAATGACATAGTTTCTGAACCCAAAGCCGAAAGACACCAAATAAAAATTTCTGATAGCTTGTTTTATACTTGTTTGTAACAACCAAAAGCAAAACATTCAAGCAAAAAAATAAAATGTAACTTCGAGAAAAAATCTTTACTGAATGTAGGGGTTTTTGTGTCGCCTGAACGAATGTTCATGGAGGACCATACATAGTCCCAAATTGTGTGTCCGGCGTATGTCCGTCCGTCCGTCCGTCTGTCCGTCCACGTCCGTATGAATCGGTTAACCTTTTTAAAATGCTTGAAAGGATAAACCCTATCCCCGATTTACTTCAAATTGATAGGATGATAGAGTGAGGTGCCGCAAAATTATGTGTAGCTTTTTGGCTGCATTATTGCATATTCATTGAATTTTAATTAGCTTATTTGCATATTTTCAGCATTTCGGTAACCTTTTTTTGAAAATGCTCACTGGCAACGCTAAACCCGATTTACTTCACACTTGGTAGGGTGATAAAGTGAGGTGCCAAAAGATTATGTGTAGCTTTTGGAGGCATTTTTGCATATTCAGAATATTAATTAGCTTATTTGGGCCGGTCAAAATGACAAACCTTTCCACGCAAGGTTTTGTGAAAGTTTTGGAGTTCCGTAAGCGGATAATGATGTAAAATGGTGGAAGGAAGCAGGTTAAAGAGTTCTCAACATGATTAGGTGTTGCGCAATATTTCGGCTGAATTACATTGCAAATGAGCTAATTGATATGCAAAAATCAGCGTAATGCTATATTTTTGAAAAAGTTTTTTATTTTTTTTATGATACATTTTATGAAACCGCACGAAAATCCATTATTGTGCGCATCTTCTTGGCCATAAGTTGAAGTTCTGATACATGCGACTTAGGTATTGCAATATGAGCTAATTAATATGCATATTGCTGTTCGCTAAAATGGTACATTGGATATGCAAAATTCCTTTGGACATGCAAAAAACTATACCATAAATCTTGGTTCGTGATTCATCTGGAGGACAGGTGTGTGTGGCTGTGTTGGGGAGGAGGGAAGGTTAGTGGATGTGGGGAGGGGGGAAGGGTTGGGGTGTAAGTGGCGAGGTTGGGGGGTGTAAGTGGGTTAGGTAGGTGGGGTGAGGCGGGGAGGTGTTGGGGTGCTTCGGGAGGGGTCGGGGTGCGTCGGGAAGGGTCGGTTGGGGTGGTGGCATCGGGGTTAGGGTGCGTTGGGGAAGTTTGGGATGCGTCGGCAAGGGGCAGGGAGGTGACCTCTTATGACCTTGGTGGACTTCGTGTGCCTTGGGGACTTTGTGTAACATGTGACCCCATTTGCGACCTTGGTGACCTGGCTGACTCACGTCACTTTGGCCCATTCACAAATCGGTGTGCCAGGGAGCGAGCGATCAGGTGGGATGCGACGGGAGGGGTGGGTGGCAGAGTGGGGTGCGTCGGGGGAAGGTGGGCCGGGGTGGACGGCTGGGGCCGGGGTGGGGTGACCATGGTACTAACTCAGGTCACTTGGGAGCCCCATGTGCAATTTGTGACCCTTTGGACCCTTTTGTGACCCTTTTGACCCTTGCGAAACCTCAGTGACCTTGGTGATCCCATGTGAACATGGTGACCCTTGTGACCTGGGGACACCATGTGACCTTTGTGACCCATGCGACCTTTGTGACCAATCGAGCTTTGTTGACCCCATGTGGGACCTCGTGACCCCATGTGACTTTGTGATTCCATTGTGACCTTGGTGACCTGTGACTTGGTGATCTCAGTCAATTTGGTGCCTTCATGTCACCTTTGACCTGTTAACAAACCGCAATGGCAGACAACATTAGCGGTCCAAGGGCCCGCGATTATTTTTCATAACATTTCGGTACTTGTTAACTGCTCTGATGGCTAAAACACTGTGCCCGATTTCAAACTCAAAATAATTTTGTGTAACACTGTTTCTCCAGGGCATTTGTTTTCTTCTAATCATTGCCAAACTTCATCATAAGCAAGTGAGTCGCGGCCAAACCAGGCGACACTTGTGGTTCGAGACGGCCTTGTTTGACTCGCAACTGTAAGTGTCCTTTAAAAACAAACATGAAAGCGCCGGCTTTGTATTCGCCATTAACGAAATTTGACAGTTATCAGATACACCTTTTCCAAAATCCAAATTCTGGTTACATTTGGACAGCCTGTTGTAGCATGATTCAGTTGAGGTTCTGAATTAGTAAAATCGATCATTTGTAATCACCGATACTAGACTTGTTTGTGTAATTGATTTTGTTATGCCATGTGTTTGTAGAGACCTTGCATTGTACATGACGCGTACACGGTTGACAAGATGTCAACATTTTCTCTTCATTTAATGATTACCATTCACACCTAAATTAACAAAACAAATTGTTTCATTACTTCCAAATGTAGGACAAAGGAATAAGCTTCATAAAGAATAGAGTGCAAAAGTGGAATGGTCCGATTTGCCATTGAGTAAGATATTGTATTAAATTGTACCATATACTATAAAATAACTCATGCGTGAAACAATTTTGGATGTACTTCGAACATCAGTTAATTATAAGTATTGGTTGACGATTTTAAATATTGAAAATAAATCTTTTTTACCTCACGTATACAATATATTAATTTGTTTCTAAGGAAGAAGAAAGCTAGAAAAGAAACTAGATCAAGAAAATTTGTGTTTTACTTATTCATGTTACTTTATGCATTTCCAATACTTATTGGTAGATACGGAACCAATTGAATTTTGCACTGTTTTGTTAAATAAGCAAATGCATTGTGCAAATTGGATTGGTTGGGACATTAAATAAATGGTAAATAAAAGCTTTTTAATCTGTCATTAAATGCACACCAAACACAAACCCAATGCGTATTTTATTGTTGACAATAAGCTCCGGTGTTACATTTTTAGGTTTTTTTTAAACATAAAACGCTTTCACGTATTGCAAATTTGCTACATCAATCTTGCTTTTAAAATCTAAACCTAAAATGTGTGCAAAATTAAAATAAAAAAGGTTTTTTGTGGCGATTGCCACAGCCTAGATCCGTGAGGGTAGTTTTAAAGTGTTATGCCACTGCTAATATATAAATAAACATTTTTTAGGAAATAAATAAAATGTATAAATAATAAATTAAAATAAAATAAATTTATAAATAATAAATATAAATAATAATCTATAATAAATAAATAAAAATTAAAATCAAATTAGTGAAGGGACTGTGCAATCTGCTTTCTAATCCAGTTTTTTCTTCTTTTTTAAAATATGTTGTTTTTTATAAACCACTCGGCATGCATGCATGCAACCAATTGTGTGCATGAAGGGTAATATATGTTGTAAAAAGTAAGAATATAAAAACATGTTTGTGTGAATTTATAATGGGATGTAACACATTAAACATGATTAATTTTCCATTCTGGGATTCCTATGTGCCTGACATGGTTGAAAATAGACTCGCTCAGTTAGTTTAAGCCACTATCAGTGATTCACTCACAAAAGACAAAATATTTGAAATTTGCAGAGGAATAGTGAAAGACAAGTTTGTAAAGTCAAATTATGTCATTTTTGCCAACGGAAAAATTTACAGAAAATGAAAGAAAACAGCAGAGTTGAATTTGAACTATTTTGAATTTCCAGTCAGTTAGGTGTTGTAGTAAATGTCCGTACGGACAGTAATAACTAAATACCCGAGCTTCAAATTAGCACTGGTGGGTTATATATGTTAGAATAGCTACACTTGTTACAGACTTGTTTTCGATTTTCTGATTTAAACAAAATAACTGATGGTGACTTTATTCAAAGCATTACTGAAATCCAAAATAAAGCATGTCTTAAAGGATTATCGTCGGTAAAATGGCCTTTTTACGCGTGTATGGTCAGTTTACTTGAAATTGTTGTTTAAAAAGTTTTAATTTTTGCACCGTTTACACAGGGGGTGGATTTCCATTTTTTTTCTAAGACGAAGTGTTATGTTGTCTTTTTGCTTTTTAGGTGCTTGCACCGAGTACAATAAAATGATGAAAATTGATCATTGAAACATAAAATTATATATATATCTTATATCATTTTGGAGGGTAGTTTATTTGAAAAGGCTTTTATAGGTAATGTATAGACCGATTATGGCGAACATGCCCTTATATCGATACTCGTGGGTTTACAAGAAATCGCTAACGGTTCTAACTATATACCTCTAAGATTTACCTTTCATATTTGATGGCTCAATGAAGAGGACCACATTTTGAACTTTTATCTTTAATTATATGGCCACAAAGGACAAAACAAAACATACGACACATGCTGGAAACAATGGCCAATCATTTACTTTAAATAGCCTCATCTAATACAATCATGGGGTTATTATAACTCCATGAACATTAATAGATGAAATAAAATACTACGTAGCCCGTTATATTACTCCCGGATCCGCAGCTTGAGCCCACTTAGTTGAAGTAACGTCCATTTACAAATAGTAATATAAAAAATAGACAAAATATCGTCTTCTGATAAAAACCCACTCCGCCATTGTTGATTAGTTTATATAGTTCATCATGTCCATGTGTAATACTGGAGATAGCTCAACACCATAATTTCTGGGGAGTCGTTTAACTTGGGAGCCAAAATAGAAAAAGATCCGGTTATGAAAACCGTGCTGTATAGATTCTGATTAAACGCCCTATCCCACCATTCCATTTTGTGCCAACACTACAATGCCATCTCTTTCTCAGGGATCGATGTATAACGTAAGCACAATACGGTCATCCTTCGGATATCATTTCTTATCCAATTTATTATGATGATCAACACCGGGGATAGGAGAATCAATATTTGATAAGCCTATCTACAGTACATTTTGTGTTAAGCAAGACTCGATATCTCGATATAGAACTTTTTTATCCTCAGCAATTTGGGTTGAGCCTGGAGATTTTGGAGATGTATTTGAAAGTCAGTTTCAACTCGACTAACATGTAAACTTGTTTTTTTTGTAAACATCCAAGTCGGTCCACTGACTGCGATCCTTTGAACCATGATGACATAGTGATCCTGTAGGTAGATGTATAGCTTCGTCCCTTCTCCGATAAAGTAAATGATGAAAAACCACCACCAAAACCACCAACCACCAGCACCCCACCACCAAAGTAAGAAAAAAGTAAGAACAAAAAAACAAAAGCTAAAAACAATATTAGTTAATATAAAAAAAACCCCGAGAGACGTGTAGAAACAAATTGCATTTTAGTAGCTTTCAGTTAGGGTGTATGTGTAAAACAATACGTTGAATCATTTGCTATACCAGTTCAAATAGAATTTTATCTTAAGAGTTTTTTTTAAGGCATAAGTTTAATTATTACATACAAACTAAACGTTGCAATTCATAATATAAGGGAACCTGTGAAAAAGACAAAATTTACGATCTTGAATGCGACGCGATGAATCAATATATGAATATTAAAAACGTGTAATATAACCCCTTTTTAAGTTATGACATATGTGTGTTATTGATAAATCACACAGACCAGAATTAAGCGGCCTTCATTAGCCTGTATAGCCATACAGCAGTATTTTGACCCGAAGCGCCATTTTTTTAAACCCGTCGGCAATCTAACCCCCACCCTTTTTTTTTTATTATCAAATGACATTTTAGTTAGCAGAAAGAAAGAAAGAAAGTTAATTAAATTTGCTACGAAAAAAATGCATTTCACCCGCCCGATCGGGGATCGACACCGTATGAAATAGTGATAAGGGTTTAAGGCTGGCGCTTTCAAACCTAGGGATATTGGTGAACCCTGCAGTGACAGTGAAACTTATAACCGGGAAATTTTTCCTTTGATGTTAATATGCCACAAAGTGAGTCGGGGGGGGGGGGGGTAACGTGCACTGCCTCTA
Source organism: Ophioderma brevispina (assembly GCA_023653785.1). Classification (NCBI taxonomy): domain Eukaryota; kingdom Metazoa; phylum Echinodermata; class Ophiuroidea; order Amphilepidida; family Ophiodermatidae; genus Ophioderma; species Ophioderma brevispina. The sequence goes on along the minus strand of JAMKCH010000892.1, from coordinate 28,296 downwards.
TATGTTGTCAAATGGTACCCATTTTATCTTTTTTTTTTTTTTTTGATCCAAAACAGCTGGGGTCGATTTAAGAGGGGTGGGTATACGGACAATTTTAATGTTGAGCAAGAATATCTGAGCTGTCTAAATTTCTAATTCTCACTAAAGTTAAGCTCAGGCCGTACGCAGGGCCCCAAATTCCTCAAAGGGCGGGAAAAAGGTCCACTTTTGCTTAATTTTTGTGATAAAAAGTTCCAAAAGTTAGAACATTTTTGAAAAAAAAAGTCCACTTTTTTGACGTCGAAGAAACGGGAAAAACAATTCAAAATCAAAAAAAAAAAAAGGACCCATTGTAGGAGGGTTAGGTCCACGTTCTTTACCAAAAAAGGTCCACTTTTTCGAAAAAAAGGTCCACTTTTTCGAAGTCCCGCCCACAAAAATAAATCCTGGCGTACGGCCCTGTTTAAGCGGTACTCTATTTTACATTTCGTTTGATGAAAATTGGACATTCGTTTCCGATTGACTAGAACATTGATCAAAGTGAATTGTTACCGTGCAAGCAAATACCATCTTATTTGTCTTATTGTTTTTTATATTTACTTTGTATCTTATTGCTTTCAAGCAGCTTAGGTTAAGAAAATTCAAATGAATTGATTTTTTAGCTAAGAATGGTGATTTTTCCTGGTATTGGTAATGATAATTAAGCATAATTAATGTAATAATAAATTTGACATAACAAATTAAAATTGCAATAATTAATATTAAAAAAAATTAATCAGTGTTTCTCAAAAATTTATTGCCATATTTTTTTTTTTTTTTTTTGCAAAGTTTCCGCACCTTGGAAATTTGCCCCCCCCCAAAAAAAACATCTTTTGACACTTCTGAATGGTCTATGTTTCAACAAAAATTGGCACAAATGAAGGTTTTAAAATGTTAACCTAATGGGAGGAATTTTGATATCTGTCTTAATTAGTTTTTGATTTTTTTTGTGAGCCTTCAAAGGTCAAACCGGTGCCATGGCAACAGCGGACACCAATTCCCAAAACTATCTCCACATAGCGTTGCAAAGCTGTCTACCCATATCACCTACCTGGACAGGGTCCCAGAAAGTTTTTTCTTCCTCAGGAGCAAATCTTTAAAGTCAAAATTTTCCTCTAATCCTAGAAATGTAGAGTAACTCTATAATAAGAGCGTTGGTGACATACAACATGTACATATGGTTGAAATGAATTTAATCCTTTTATTGTTCAATTAAGGAGCTTCCCTGACCATAGGCATACTATTTATTGCCTCAATGACAATGTTTACGTATTGCTCACTAATAGATAAAATTTAAATAATTTTGCTTTTGAAGTGGTCAAGTAAATAAAAAAGTTGTAATTTGAGAAAAGAATCAGCCCAATTTGATATCTTAAATAAACATGAACATGCTGTACATTAGAGTTTATAATCCAATACTTATAAAAATTTTTATAAGTATTTGTGACATGTTCATTGTAGATAGGAAAAATGGCAGGAGGGAGATAATGAATTACCAAAATGGAAAGAATAAGAATATTTATTCGTACAAGAGTGAGTTTGAGAGATTGAGATATCCTTGTGTTACCGACTTCCGAACTTGGGGCATTGGAAACTGATTTCATATTTTAAATTAGGGCCTAAGGAACTGAATTTTGAGAAAATTTGCAGGCTTGGAACTAAAATTTAGCTCTGAGGCACATGCGGGATAAGTGTGGAGGCGGTTTTGTGGAAAGCATGGTGGTTGCCTAGGTTAGTGGGAAAAGCTAAAGAACACCTCTGGAAGATGAGAAGGCGAGCGAAATGTGGTTACTTAAGAAGGGAGTTCTATGGCAGCTGGGAAGGGGGGGGGGGTATCTTCTGAGACTGTTGGAAAGGGGATTTGGGCAGTTCGGAAAGGGATCCTGCAAATCTTCTTATCTTAAACATTACTTCGTTGAATATGATCGTAAATGGTTGTAGTCAAAAAAATTGACCAGAGTATAGTAAAGTTTGTCCAAGATTCTGGTCAAGTTAGACAAGAGTCTGGTCAATTTTTACAGCTTGTATTCTCACTCTATTATAGCCTACAAAAGGGAACATCCTTTGTCTTTATACTTTATTAAGGAGTCTTGGCTTGAGTGCAAAGTCTCTAGAATCTGATGAGTATTATTCAGAACTGATCTCTTTCGCAGTCTTAGGCTGATGATTAGTTTATGAAGATATTGAAAATCAGAAGTATACTTCAGAAATCGGTTGTGGACAATCCTCTTCTGAGTCCGTAGCTGATTATAGTTGTTTAGATAAATCTCTAAAAGTCTGGAGGAAATGAGGGAGTTTTCACATTTTTGTTGTGTTTTTTTCTTATATAACAATATGATCCTGAGGCAAAATTTCTACTTTTTGAATAAAAGGATAGTTCGGTCATGAAACTTGTCTTGAAACATGTACTGTGATTTTTCATTCCTATTATTCTGAATCTGTGGAAATTCTCCAATATTTTTGCAAATGATTTTCCTCAGTTTATTAATATTTTCCACATTCAGTTTTTCCTCAACTGAAGTGTGAGTCAATGAAAGTCTTCTATATGAAATTCGGGATTAGTACATTTGTTCCTTTCGTAGTACCGTTAAATTCTCCTCAAATCATTAAGGCAAATTAACATTTTGTCATTTTCTCATGTAAATCAAAACTTAACACATACAAGGGGGAATTGTTTTGCAATATTTTCCTAAATGTCCTCAGTGTTCATAAATAAAACTCTCTAGGAGTCCTAGAAATGTTTCCCTTTTCCTCATGCAGCATTAGCATGAAACAACTGTAATAGCGGTCACATCGTTGAGGAAATTTTGTAATTTTTGAAAATTGTTCATTTCTTATATGATTGGATTTGTATCATTCTTTTTCTTTTCTCTTCCTCTTTTTCTTTCTTTTTCTTTACTTTTTCATTTTTTCCTCTTCCTCATTTTTCTTTTCCTCATTTTTCCTCCTGCACATTTTGTCTCCTTTTTGTGATTTCCTCAATTCTTTGTGCCATTTCCTAGGAGCGGTGCTCCCTGCTCCCGCACTTTCTGGGACCCTGTATAGCAAACAACTGGTTACATTTGTATCAAGAATAAAAGAGAGAGAGAAAAAAAAAAGAATGACAACATCACAATAAATTATATGGAGGTTATTAATCATTTAAAATTTAAGTAATACATATTTTGGGTGAAAAGAAAAAAATATTGCGCCCGGTAAGGGACTCGAACCCTTGGCCCTCAGATTAAAAGTCTGATGCTCTACCGACTGAGCTAACCGGGCTCATGTGTGCCACGGTCTATACTATATTTATATCCTGTGCATACTAGACTGACAACAAATCTGGTTCAATGTCATGTCGTTTTCGTGGATTATGCGTATATTTATCTTTTTGATAGATATTGCCTACATATTCAACTATATTGTTTAATAACAGAAGTGTATAAAGCACATTTATCAGGGATATGATCATTTTATTTTTAGAATATTAGACTCCACTCCAAAAAATCACGTGCACGTTTTCATTATGGTATTCACTCGATAGGCTATTCATGCATGTACCAAAGACTGCTATCCCGCTGTATCAGCTGCCATGTCGCCCCCACATGCCGCCGCTTTGTCTTTTGAGAAGGTTGGAGGTCGTAGAAATGTATAAACTAAATGTCACATACAATACAATATCAGGATTGAATCATTTTCTCTAGTTAGTAAATCTGAAAGGTGCATGTATTTTTGTATTGGGCCTGTGCAGCCCGCCGTGCAGTGATATTTTCGTCGCTGGAGCCCGGGCGGCGCTGGAGCTGCATCTTGCTTAGACTGTTCCAAGATCCAGTGTCCGAATCCCAAGCTCTTGATGCATGATGTGGATGCCCGGTGTGGATGGGGCCCGGGGATGGGGGGGATTTTCCAGCTTGTCTGGAAAATTTGTAAGCTGTTTAATCGCAATACAAGAAGCAGCATTGAATATTTATGGTAATACCGACTAATACGAGAAGCAGTAGACTGAGTAGTGAAAAAAAAAAAAAAAAAAAAAACTTTTTCTTTCTTTTTCTTTACTTTTTCATTTTTTCCTCTTCCTCATTTTTCTTTTCCTCATTTTTCCTCCTGCACATTTTGTCTCCTTTTTGTGATTTCCTCAATTCTTTGTGCCATTTCCTAGGAGCGGTGCTCCCTGCTCCCGCACTTTCTGGGACCCTGTATAGCAAACAACTGGTAAAATGACCCTATTAGCAAAATATTTTGGAGGCAAAATGTGCAATTTTACTTTGCCCAATGTTGACATACTTTACCTTCGACCTCATCTCATTTGCATATTGATATGAACATAAAAATACAATTTTCTGAAGGTTCATTTAATATGCTTCGTGTTGATATAAAACAACCTTATGTTCAAGTATCTTCCTCGTAACAAATGCTCATTCACAATATCACCCAGAAATGACCGTAGATCTAACTCAAACCAGAGAAGAGCTTACATCTTCTCTGCTCAAACTTAGTAATTTTATAGCTTCTTTAATATGTTGGTGTAAGATACACGCAGCACCGGACCAGCTTTATCAGCTGAATAAATCCTGATACTAGCACAAGCCATTACTGATAATGTCAACAGTTGGCATATTTTGTTGCTTTAAAATTTTGATAACGTAATAAACCCTATTCTTTTGCTGTACAAAATGTTTGTGTGCATACTGTGCAGAAACGTAAGAAGTGTTGTTGACAAATAGGAATTGAATACTTAAATGTTTAAAACATACAATTTTGAGACAATTTTTGGGGTGTGTCTTATACCTCCAAGCTCCAAAAGGCACCGTTTTCATGAAAATCGACCATAACCCATTCATATAATGTCCAAAAATGTGGTAATAGCTGCATGGCCAAAAAATGGCCCATCTTTGTAGTACATGCAGTCCATATTTTAGACCCATTTTAGACACATTTTGAATATTAGACAAAAAAATGACACATTTTTAAAAAGTTGAACTTGAGCGACACCTATAGGATGAAAATCTGATATCTTAGCCATTACTGTCCACACGGGGACATGTCATATAGGCCTAGGCCTACACATTATTGAATGGAGATTTCTTCATTTTCTGACAATTCTTCATTTGGAAAAAGTAACTTATGGGAATTCTACAACGTCTCCTTCACTTTTAAACTATTCCTGCAAATGAAGTTTGGGACTCTTTCTGGGAAATCGCTGTGTAAATAAGTAGGTCTATATGATAGTGTCTGATTCATTACATTATAAATCGTTACATTTGTATCAAGAATAAAAGAGAGAGAGAAAAAAAAAGAATGACAACATCACAATAAATTATATGGAGGTTATTAATCATTTAAAATTTAAGTAATACATATTTTGGGTGAAAAGAAAAAAATATTACGCCCGGTAAGGGACTCGAACCCTTGGCCCTCAGATTAAAAGTCTGATGCTCTACCGACTGAGCTAACCGGGCTCATGTGTGCCATGGTCTATACTATATTTATATCCTGTGCATACTAGACTGACAACAAATCTGGTTCAATGTCATGTCATTTTCGTGGATTATGCGTATATTTATCTTTTTGATAGATATTGCCTACATATTCAACTATATTGTTTAATAACAGAAGTGTATAAAGCACATTTATCAGGGATATGATCATTTTATTTTTAGAATATTAGACTCCACTCCAAAAAATCACGTGCACGTTTTCATTATGGTATTCACTCGATAGGCTATTCATGCATGTACCAAAGACTGCTATCCCGCTGTATCAGCTGCACTGATCAGCTGCCATGTCGCCCCCACATGCCGCCGCTTTGTCTTTTGAGAAGGCTGGAGGTCGTAGAAATGTATAAACTAAATGTCACATACAATACAATATCAGGATTGAATCATTTTCTCTAGTTAGTAAATCTGAAAGGTGCATGTATTTTTGTATTGGGCCTGTGCAGCCCGCCGTGCAGTGATATTTTCGTCGCTGGAGCCCGGGCGGCGCTGGAGCTGCATCTTGCTTAGACTGTTCCAAGATCCAGTGTCCGAATCCCAAGCTCTTGATGCATGATGTGGATGGGATTTTCCCGGGGGGATTTTCCAGCTTGTCTGGAAAATTTGTAAGCTGTTTAATCGCAATACAAGAAGCAGCATTGAATATTTATGGTAATACCGACTAATACGAGAAGCAGTAGACTGAGTAGTGAATAAATTGACAACATTGCCACACGGCCGTGCACCAGTTCTGCGAAATAGGAAATCTAACAGGTTTAATGAAAGACTACTAAAAAAAGCTTAAAATAATACGTTGGAAGTCATTTTTAATTTGATTTTTACTTTATATTTTTTATAATTTAGGACAGCAGTGTATTCGTTTTTATTAAATTACGATATAGGCATAGGGTGCACATTTAAAAATTCGATTTAGGTGGTATTACAACATTTTTCATCCCGCAAAAATAACATCTCGCTTTGCGTTTTTACTCAACACTGATCTCTACAACAACTCTTGCAGCGCGAGGGAAAATCCCATGTTTCCCAATGCAGTGTCGCGTCGTGAGTGCCAGCGTGAGTGTTGCCGAATGAACTATTATGTTATCAAATTCAGAGCTATGCAGACTCAGACTGAGCTTTCAACTCAACCTTCAGAATCAGGTCCCCTCAGATGGATCAGGCTCATATTCCAGGATTTTTTTCCGTGATTTGTTTTTTTTTTGGGGGGGGGGCGGGGGTTGTCTCCTCGAAATTTTAAACTTTTTTTTCGGCAATTTCGGCAAAAAAAAAAGCATAAAAAAACCGTAATTTTTGTTACTTGTAGTACGAAAAAAAGCTGATGTAATTTTTAATTCCATACATGATTTAGAAAAGTGGTTACTTTTACCGACACCACTGCACTGCAAATACGGAGGTATTACCTTTAACACTATGGGTGATTTTTATTTTTAACATATGACATTTTAGTATAGAAAATGTTTGATTTTGTTGTTGTTTGCTTCTAATGCAACTGCTTACCTCTATAACGTTTCTTGTGCAACAAATACTAAATTTCAACACCAGAAACAAGCACCGAGAAGCTTGACACCCGACTTGGTGTTAAAATGTTAACACCCAGTTTTTGCAGTGTGCCATTTGTGTTTGAGGTTCCATCGCTTGATTTTTCTTGGGGGGTATCTCTGTGGTGTAGACCTAATCGAAAATCTATATACAAAGCACGCATGCATTTTTATATCATTTTGAATGCACTCATATTATGTTACATTATGACACATGACACTAATGTAGGCCTAAATTTACAAAAAAACATGCACTTGTAAACTGTTATCATTGAGCGAATCATTTTAGTGGGCAGTAGGCCTATGATGAATGTTCACTACCAGAGGGTATATTGAGTCAATCCCAAAATGCAACAGTTTTGGGAAATTACACCTCAATAAGGTCATGTGATCCCTCAAAAATCCTATTATCTCATAAAAAACCCTGACTTCTATACTCATTTTATCCCACAAAGCATTAGCACTTAGGGAATTTTGTGCATAATCGTGAAATGTTAAAATTAACACTACGAGTGCTAAATTTAACACCAGTCAGGCTGCAGGACCACACCAAATGGTGTTAAATGGACACTAGGTCTTGTGTTAAATACATCAATATGACACTGCTGGGTGTTATTTTGACACCGTATGCTGGTGTTATTTGCTGGTGTCAAATTCATATGTGCCACCATTGGGTGTTGATTTACTTCTGTCCAACACCACTGATGTTGATTTGATTCTACTGGTGTAAATTTAACATGGTCCGGCTTCAATAGAGGACCACACCTGCGGGTGTTAATGTAACATCATGATTTGTGTTAAAGATAGTTGGTGTAATATCCTACATTAAAGTAGGAGTTGTTATTGTTGCCTTGTTGTTTTTCATCTCAAATAAGTCTATAAAAAAGTCCACCAAAGTGCTGTCTTAAGCCATTTAAGATATTGATTTGACGCCATATCAGTGTTAATCAGCTTTAATTAACACCACCAAATAACACCGTCAAGCTTAACACCAGTTAAGTGTTGCATACTTAACACCAGAGTTTTTGCAGTGTATATGCACATTGCAATGCATTATGGGATTGATTAAGAAAACCCTCTGGTTCACTATATACTGGGCACTGAAATGCTGTGGATGTAATCATGTAAAAAGTAAAGAGAGGTTTGGCATGATTTCAGCTCAAGGTTTACCGTGCAATTTGGGTTTGTGGAAAACAAAGCACCCGAATCAACTGAAATTTTGGGAATAAGTGCGTTTCAACGGTATCTATATAGTCTTTCATCAAGGCGTTGCGCTTTATTTTTATTTCCTACAGTCATATACGTTATCTACGCCGGAATTGCAGAAAAAACCAAGGTGCTAGAATTGCGAATTGCATCTTCAATACCGCTTCCTCTCGCATTTCTTCTCGTTGCCTTTCTTCCTTCCCCCTTCTTTTGCCTTTTCTCCTCTCTCTCTCTCTGCTGAAAAATCATGTTCCCCTTACTTTCTGAAATAAATTTTACATTCACATTTTTCCTGATTAAAAATTCTCCATTCCCCTAATTCCCCTAATTGGCGTAAATAACGATCGCTCATTCATCTACCACAAGCATTTAAATTTTCACCACATGGCGTATAAATCATTGTTTTAATTTTTCAAAAACTTATTCATATTATATTCATTCATATTCATTCATATTTATTAGTCCATCAACATTATTTATATACAGGTACTGGACAATAGAACATGATTAATATAATAATAATTGAAGTACAAATATTACATATTTTTATCTGTACATAAATAAAGTTTACTGGACGAGGACACTGCAAAACGCAGAGCGTGTAACGCAAGGCCCTTCAGAGAAAAAAAAAATAATGGCATGGTATGGATGTTAACATGGACCTGCATAACAAAGTAAATTATGAGAGAATGGTGGGTAGATCGATATGCAGGCATCCTAAAGCAAATAAAGTTACGAGACAGGGACACAACAAAGACAGACAGACTTTGATAGACCTGCTTTCATTAAATTGGTAAATTCGAACATTATTATATTATTCTTAAAAGAGAGCCCTCCCCTCATGTGGAAAGATAGATTTGCTATCAACCAAGTAATATCTATTGGTATTGAACCTGGTGGGCATCTTCATCCCGGGGGGGGGGGGTTCTTAATGGAAAAGGGGGTACGGGGATGTGCGGCCGAGAAGGGTTGCATTTTCAGCGATTTTGGCATATTGAACGGTCCTTTTTCTTGCAAATTGGTATATGAAAGGGTTGCATTTCTGTTGCAAGTGATTTTCCAATGTTTACAAACCACAAATGTGAAAAATAGTGCTGCCAGAATGGCTCAAAATACATTTCAACATTTAGTTTTCTCTCAGCTTCTGAGGCTTCGCCCCAAAAACCTTCACCAAAGCAGGTATAAGGATGGGTACACTGCAAAAACTGGGGTGTTAAAATTTTAACACCAAGTCGGTGTCAAGCGTGTTGGTGTTAGTTTCTGGTGTTGAAATTTAGGATTTAACACCACCTGGTGTTGCTGCATAATTTTAAGTATGGATGTTGGTGTCTTGTTTATGATTTGGTCGAGGCAAGTCCGTAAGTTATAATAAAAGCACAAATAACAAAATCAAGCACTTTCTACTAAAATATCACATGTTATAATGTTAACACCAGAGTTTGGTGTTAATTAACACCAGAGGGAGTGGTCCCGTATTGACTCCAGAAGAGTGTTAAATTACACCAGTAGTCTCAATTTGGCACCCGTCAGTGTTAAAAAATGATTAACACCATATGTGGTGTAAAATTAACACCAAACAGTGTTATATCATACATTGAAACACCAAAATTTGTGTTAATATAACACTAACATGGTGTCATCTAACACCAGCGGGTGTGGTCCCGTATTGACTCCAGGATGGTGTTAAAATTAACACCCATGGTGTTAAAGTTAACACTCCAGTTTTTGCAGTGTAGCAAATCCGTCATTTTTGGTATATTTTCGGGGTAGTGGTTCAAACACCCGGCCGCACATCCCTACCCAAACCAAAAGTGAGACCCCCCCCCGGGATCTTCATGGGCTAATGGCGACGTCTCAAGAGATTGAGAACCGGAATCGGCCGGGGCTATACCTGGAAGCAGATCAAGATACCTGTGGTTGTGGAACTGCACCACAGACAATGGAACATCTCTTGGTCTGCCCACTGTTGGAACAACAATGCACAGACAAGGACCTTGCGGAATTCAGTGAAGCAGCCTGACGTTGTACGGTCACTTGTACCCATCTTTGGCTAGATCATATTTTGAAAACCACTGTGCTTGGACACGATATAGTAGGGGATCCATGGGTAACATATTTAAGGGAACCCTACTCAAGATACACTAAAAGGTTGAGAAGTGTTTTCGGACAATTCGAGGGTGCTGATTCCGAATATGCACCATGCAAAATTGTCAAGTTGGTGGAAAGTGGATTTAAAGGGGAATTACCCGCTTTCCCTATTTTTTTAAATATAGCTTTATGAAACCATCCAAGATCCACTAATTTGACAAACAAGTTTAAGAAGTGTTTTATGATAATTTGAGGGTGTTGATTTCAAATCACCTTATAAAATCACCACATTGGTGGAAAGTGGATTTTTAAAGGGGAATTACCCGATTTTCCTTATTTTTAAAATAGAGCGTTATCAAACCATGCGTAATATCCACTGATTTGACTGAACGGTTTAAGAATTGTCTTATGTCAATTTGAGGGTGTTGCTTTCAAAAAGACACCTTATAAAATCACCACATTGGTGGTAAGTAGATTTTAAAGGTGGAATTACCTGATTGTCCTTATTTTTAAAATAACATTGTCAAACAATGTCCAAGATCCACTAATATGACTAAGATGTTTAGGAAGTGTTTTAGGTGAATTTGAAGGTGCTGATTTTGAATATACACCATACAAAATCACCCCCCGTTGGTGGAAAGTTGATTTTAAAGGGGAAATATTCGATTTTCCTAGTATTCTTTGAAAAAAAAAGGATTATCAAGGGAAATAACTAATTTGAAAGCACATATGGTCCTCTGGAGGATGGGCTGCCTTGATTATCATGTTCATGTATAATGTTTGCCTAAAACTGGTCATTAGAATTAAAGGGCACTCTTCTGTTTACAATTAGATTGAAAAATCAAATTTAACTTACAGTTAGAGTTGTTATAGCGTTAAGAATGTCTTTACTTTTTCTGCTCAAAAAGAATCGTATGTTTTCATCAGTTTCCAGAGAAACATAATGTGTTTTTATCATACTTCAGGTAATTATCATTTCATGTTTACCAAAGTTAATAGTACCGGTAAATTAAAGAAACTGTCAGAAAACCAGAGTATTTCTTTAAGTGCTTTTTAAAATGGGTTGGGTATATAAACAGCAATCAAACAATTTCTTTTAGGCCCATCAAAATGGCAGGTTTTTACAATAATACTCACATTTTGTTGTGACCCCATATTAAAAAGGGACGCTCCCCAGCTTTTTCATGCACCCCATTTCTGAAGAAAATGATATCCCCTCGGACAAAACTACACTCACTTCACTATCTGTTTACATTTGCAAATTTTAAACCTTCATTATTTAAAGGGAATAAGGTGTTACATTATTCCAACGAACTTATTCTTTTCCCGCCTTTTTCGAGAACATACACCTACAATCATATTAATTATCTTATTTCAAGAACTATTATAATGCATTTAGAGGAATTCATCTTTCAAAGAACAAAGGGCAATATAAAGATATGATCCAAACAGTGACGTAACCAGCGGGAGAAGAGGCAGGCAACTTCAGTCAGAATTTTCCTCTTCCTCTTTCCCCCATGAAGCAAGGTACAGGTTCATTGGGGAATATATGCTTTTCCCCTCCCCCTCACATGCTCTTGCCCCTGCCTGTTCCCTCCCCAAATAAAAATGTTTGGTTACACCACTGGATAATAAAAAAAAATATCTCAAAAGGTTCCAGCGCTTGTAAAATAAAGCTGCGCATTTCGTGTTTGCATGCCGTCATGACCAGAACTCGTCACAACTTTTTGATCACTCTGCACTGGTTGCCTGTTAAGCATTTTTAAGTATTTATTGTAAGGCGCTGTGTTCTCTGCAGAGCGCCATATAAATGGATTTTATTATTATTATTACGGTGAATAGGCACTATCTTGCTACAGGCAATCGTACACTCTTAAAAATGCCTCATCATATATGATTTTACACTGTATTCTAGTCAACTTTGACTTGAAAATCTGGAAAATTGACCAAAACAGTCATTTTGACAAGTTTGACAAGATTGTGGTCAACATGACCTGTTTTCTGGTCAAATTGACCCGTTCCCAGTCAAAATTTGACTACAAAACAGCGTAAGATCATGTTTTTCTTGACACCTAGTCAAAACACTTTGAGTAGGTCATTTTGACCAGAATCTTGTCAATATGACTTATAAGTTATGGTCAGATTTTACCAGAATTTACTAGAAAACAAGTGTAAAATCATATTTGACGAGGCATTTTTTTTAAGAATGTGGTACATATGGCTCATTTACCAGTAATTATTTTACAATTTTCACATTCAAAATCAACTATAAAGTATTTATGAGTCAGAAGCAATGTAAAAACGAATGCCATAAAATTAAAGACATTTTTACAGTTCCTACCTTTTCCCGGTGGTGGTGGTGGTAGTGGTTTTGTGGGGGGGGGGGGGGGGTTCCACTACGTACTGTTATGCAGGATGTGCCTTAGGATAGACCCTCTTTTTCTAACTGTTTTGTACACAATTACCCCTTTTTGTGCTGCTGTCCTACCTTTTACCCAATAACCCCTTTTTAAAATCTTCAGATACTACTCAATAACCCCCATTTTCTTCTTTCCTTCTGCCTACACTCTTTTTCACAAGTTTCCAGTGTCCACTTTTTAAACAATTTTAACATCCAAATTCAAAATTTGCACACGCTACGTGCACATTTTGAAAAATTTTATAATTTCATGGCAACAATTTTATAATTTAATGGCAATTTGAACTCTGGAAGAGACGCACTTCCTATTTGAAATTCAGGTTGTTACCTCATGGCCCCTTAAAGTTTCATACTGGATGACACCCATTCTTATTCAGGCTGTGTACCGAATGACCTCTTATTTTTTGGTACTTTTTTACCTGAAGGCCCTACTTTTCACCTGATGGCCAAGACACATAACCGTCACTTCATAGGTATTTTGAACTCATTTAAACGTACAACTGTTTTGAAATAAAATTTATAAAGTTGTCACCATCCATGTGTAAAGGTTTAAGGTGCAAATAATATTCACCCAAGTTGGTGCATTGACTAGCTCTTAAATCAGGTAGTACCCCTTTAATCATTTAGCGGTAGAGGTTTCCATACATTTTAATAAAAAATCAAACAAATTTATTATCCTGACCTGTAATGTGACGTTGAAATTTTCTTGAAGATGTGCATACTTTAAAAAAAAATGTTTATCATAAAATCAGAAGTGTCCCTTTAAAACAAGAATTTCACCACTTTCCACCAACTTATCAATTTTGCATGCAGCAGATTTGAACTCAGCACCCTCGAATTGACCTAAAACACCTCTCAGATCTTTTAGTGTATCTTGAGTAGGGTTCGACCTTATTTGGAGCCTTTTAGGCTTAATGGATCCCCTAGTAATAAGAAGAATCCTTTGTTTTAACCCTTTCGCATCATATTAGACAAGTTAGGTATGTAACATTATTTTGTAATGGATGCAGTTATTTTAGACCTCAAATCATTTTCCAGGGCGTCTTCAAACAGCTGAGGGCACAGCGATGTTTATCATAGAAGAACAAATGGAACGCAATACCCAAGAAAACATTTTATAATGATTAGTTTGTTACAATACAATACATTATAACGTGAAAAACAAATAGAACTTTGGGCATATTTGCCCAAATACTAGAAGTTCATCTGTATTTTTGTGGTATAATTACATTATATCCTTCGCATCGCACATATATCATGTGCTTATTCCGTAAACAGCTGCATGTAAACCCACATATTGTATACTTCTACGTATGCGTGGGGCAGGACGTACCGTCCCCTCAGAGCCAGAATTGGCTATGTCCAAAAATGGCATTTTGAGATAGACGAGTTTAAAGTTTGATTATTGCTTAAAAATATGAAAATAAAGTTTAAGCATTATTTGAAAATATATATATTTTCAGAAATTTAGCTTAAATTTGTTTCAAAATCCAGTCCATTAGTATACTTTTGGGTCCCATTTCCGGAAAATATTTGATATATTTTTGTTAGCTTTCAGAATCCCGGTCGCACATCACCTCCAATTAAAGTCAAGACCTCCTTCACCGGGATTTGGCGTCAACCATGCCATAATAAGAGAATTGCTCGATCAAATTCTAGGAAGTCATTATTGTCAAACGGCAACACGTGCATGATGTCAATCCGGAATGGTGTCAATGGTATGCATATGGCGTTGTTGAAGATCATATCATACTTGTTTGGACGAATAAGCTAGCTTAAGCTATATAGCTGCCGGACAGTGATAGTTAGGTGATAAAACTAACAGGAAAATTGTAGTAAACTTTGTGAGATGGCCGATTCCAAGTTTAGAAATCCTGACGCAGATTCAGACGAAGACTTAGTACAGTGTGGAATCTGTTTTGCCGTCATAGATAATCCTAAAGCACTACCATGCCTTCACACCTTTTGCGAGAAATGTTTGTCAACATGGGCCGAGAGCTCGGCAAAGAAACAGCCCGACAAATACACGGATGTTGTATCGTGTCCCGCGTGTCGTGAGGAGTTTCCACTCCCCCCTGGTGGTGTTAGAAATCTCAAGACCAACTTCTTTGTGACCAAACTAAAAGAGCGCAAATCAATTCAACGTAAACTTCATGCGAAAGACGCCAAGATTCCGTGCACTTCGTGCACTGATGCGTCCAACCAAGGGGCTGCAGTTGCTCGATGCGTCGAGTGCAATGATTTTCTGTGCGACAGGTGTGTTGAAGTACATAAATCTGTTCGGGTTTTGAGACGCCATGAACTGCTCACACTTGACGAGCTTCGCTCGGGTAAACTTGCGATTCATAATCTTCCAGAGCAAGAGGGTTGCCCAAAACACAAAGGTGAAATTCTGCGTTTCTACTGCGAGACGTGCGATGAACCTATGTGTCGTGACTGTACCGTGGTTGATCACCCAAGGCCCGACCACAAGCAGGTAGATCTAGAAAGTGCTGCCGGAGAACGGACTCAAAACCTCAAGAAGCTTGCTAAGGAGTGTGAACCACTAGCAAAGAAACTAGACACTGCCATAGAGAAAGATGAGGAAATCATGAACAATCTTGAAGCTGCATTAGAAACAGCTGTGACCGCAATTGAGCAAAGCACAGATGCGGCAGTGACAAGTGTCTTGGAAGCATTGAAGAAATCTGGTGCTGCTAAGAAAGATGAATTACAACAGTTGGGCGCAAAGCGAAAGAAAGAAATTGAGTGCCACAGAGAGAGCCTTGACCTGTTGCGTATACGAATTAGCACTGCTCTTGAGATGGCACACCAAGTGACAGAGAAAGGTTCTGCGCATGACGTGGCTACAATGTATTCGTCTTTGACTAATACTATGAAGCAACTAAGCAATGTCGAACCAACTTCAATTCGGAAGTCGCTTGCCAAGGTAGAGTTTAAGCCTAATGATGATCTAGTCAAGGGGAAGTTGGGTGAACTAGGGACTGTCAAGAAATATGGGCGGTGGGTATTGAAAAAAAGCTTCGGGCAGGGTCAGTTTACCCATCCCAGATGCATTTCGCTCACAGGTGACAATAAAGCAGCAGTGACAAACTTTTATAGCAGCAGTGCGTACGTGAGAGTTATCGGACATGATGATGGACAGCTGAAGTTAACCATCAAAACTTCAGGTTGCTGGGGGTGCATCAGAGTACACGGGGTGCGTTCTCAACCGTGGGGATTGGCCATTGGGAAAAGGATGGACAGTACTTTGTGACTGATCTCCATCCATACGTCAAGTGGTTGATGCGCAAGGCACATTCAAGCATCGTTTTGCAGCAGTGGATACTGGTGGCCGGGTCGTCTTTTCAACCTACAGAGTTGGCAATGGATGGCTTGGCAATCGATTACAAAGGGCGTTTGTTTGTAGGCAGTGAGAGCCAGTATTAAGATACCACAATCAGGATGGATCGCATGTATCCAGTTTTGCTGTCAAATTGCTGCCATTATTTTCCCTGGAATTTACCCTCCATTGGTAATTTAATTGTAAGTGACAACGGACAATGTTTGTCGCCGTCATGTATGACGATTACTGGGAAACCACCTTCACACAGTTTCCAAAACCGAGGGTGCCAAACCCAGTTCGCAATGTATCCCACAGGTATGTGTTCTTCAGATGAGGTTTATGTCGCTTACCAGCAGGCTCCAAACGCTGCCATATATCGCTAGCTCCACGACCTGGCGAGTATCTTGTATCGTCACAAAGGAGTTTTGAACAGGCCGCGGGGGTATTGCCCTCAAAGAAGACGACGACAATTATTGGTGGTGGACCCCCAAATGTTGTTAAATTGTTTCGTTTAGAGTAACTCAGTAATCATTTTTCCTGATATGCCGGCCTCCTATATAGTTCTCTGTATGGCCAACTGCAGATTATACTTCATCTGTAAAACAAGCTGAAACAGATCACAATAGGCTGGGCCCACAAAAACATAGCTTAAATGTTATTAAAATAATTGTGATTTATTGTCAAAACCAAGTTGATGGACTTATATCCGGGTAATAATCAAAGCAAAATCAAGTTTACCATTTGCATTAGATGAAGGATTACTTCCTCGGCCAGGTTTAAGAATTTGATGTTGTCATTGTATATCTTTAGATGTACTACAATTTATTCTGTCATTCACCTTTTACGTCTATTGTGCTTGAAAGAAATACTTTATTATGCAAAAACGTGTAATAAAATATTGTCCCTAAAGTGTTATTGAAATAACCATAAACACAAACTAATTGCCATCAAAATGTTTCAGGCCCCTAATCTGCCACCTTGAGGCCTCGAAAACAAGGCTCAGCTGTGAAAAAATATGGTTTAATGATAGGAACCCACTCATCTAAAGCAATACAATAAAAAAAGAATGGTAAGGGTGCACATATCAGATGAAAAAGATTATAGAAAACTGCTATTGGTTTCCGCTCGCACACATGCAGAAAAACGCTTAAAAACATGAACTATCATTGATGTGTTTTCTAAAAGAAAGCGCAATTGTTTTCGCAACCATCCCTTTCTAGTTTGACGCGCAACACACCACAAGGTGACAGTTAAAATGAGGCAGCGGTGACGGCATGGTTTGCTAATAAAACCAAATTGTTCATAAACTATCCATTGTACATCCACGGCAGTTCAATTTGATTTTACTCAATGGGTTAGGTCAACCTCCCATTTTCAAATGATACGCCAATTTAATTTTGTCTGTGGTCCATAGCCGCTGACCTTTGAGTGAGTTATACTAATTGATGATAGCTTGTAGGTGCTGCAGCATTCAGGTGAAAAAGGCCTTAGATTTCTACCAACCAGTGGTCGAATAATAACATTTGCAATCATAGCTAAAATTGGACCATGGTTGTGTAGTTCACGAAAACACGTGATGGCAAAAATAAAAGTGATGCAATTTGCAGTAATAAACCACATTTTGCAAAATGGCCGCCATTTCAAAGGTAATAGCACCACTATGGGACTAGTGTCGGAATGTATGTTGTCTGGGTCAAGAGGTCAAATATACAATTGCAGAATTGTCTGAGTAATGGAAATTGATATTTACACGGATATTTTTCAAGGATGCCGACCCATCTCGTGAAAAGAAACCGTATATTTTGCTTATGTATATAACCTAGGAGGTAATTTTGGTGTCAAAATGAGTGTTTTATGGGTCAAGGAGTTCAATAAGACTATTATAAATGTAGGAGAAATTTAAAGGTGATTTTGCATTTGTCACTTTTTCAAGATAGCCCAATATTTTTAAATACAAGTACCAATAGTGTAACTTGCTGCAATGTTAGGCTTAATGCGGCAAGTGGTAAAAAAATATATTAAACCCAGATGCTTGATAAGTTAAACCAACAATAATCTCGGTAATTCCTTAGAACTTCCCAACTACGCTTTATGCCCCCTATGGACGAAAACCCAAAACATTGACTACCAATAGGTGTGCCCGTGACCAGGACCATTCAAGTGTTAGAAGTCGGGGCCCATTTTACTATTGACATATCTGAAACAACCAAATAATGGTCTAGTAAAATAATACAGGCCTAAATATTAAAAATTCCATGCAATTCAAAGGATATATTGTTTTGGGAATACATATAGAGTAGTCAAGGTGTCACATTTTGGGTGTCAATTTGGTAGTCCATGAATAAAATGACTCACGATCATCTGACAGTTTTGATAATATGGCTGTTGAAATCCTTGACCTATAAAACATCCACTTTGTGGCCAAAATCGTCATCCTAAGTGATGTATAGTATGAGGTATAAGGATTTTGCCCTTTTCTTATTTTGACCATTTTGGGAATATAGTACTTATGAAAACTTCATTACTGTTTTATTTTTCTGACAGTTTCTAATAGTTTTATTGAACTCCTTGACCCAGAAAGTTAATTTGAGCCAACCACAATCATCTTCATAACTATATACTAAGATGTAAGGTTTGGTGCCAACTCAAATGTCAGCCATCTTGGAAATTATCGGCACATGCAACTTTTATAGTTTTTGGGAATAGTTTTTTTATTGAACCCTTGACCCAGAAAAAAATTTACAACCAAGAATTGTCCTTCTAGGTGTTTTGGCTTTAAGAGGCTTACAATTTTGGAAAATGGGCGTCGTATGCAAGTGCCACCACTTTTAATTTTGTCATCACCTGTTTTCCAATGACTCCACATCCCTACGGCCAATTTTAGTCTATTATGACAAATGTTATTATTCCGGCCCCCGGTAGCACTCTCCTAAATGGTTGGTGCTGCAGCACTATGTTAGTTTTTATTATAATAAATATATTGTACCTATAAAGTGAATTTTATTGGGGACTTACCACTTCGTCTAATATCATTTCGTTCGTCTAATATATAGTCTTAATCCATGTTGTCTAAAACCACATAGTCTTATACCCATAGACTCTTTTCTTTCTTAATTTTTTCTAATAACCACTTGAAATACCACTTGGTCTACTTTCATTTTGGCTGATACCATTTTGGCCTAATACCAGTTGGTCTAATGCTTTTATCTAATGACCCATCAGCATAATCATTTCGTCCTATGCCCATCGGTATAATCAACAGATTTGTCCTTAACAATTTCACTAATGCCATTTTGTCTATGCCCTAGTGGTCTAATCAGGCAGATTGTCCTAAACCATTTTGACTAATCCCAATGGTTTAGGGTAATAATGGATTGTGGGTTTGACTAATGGTTATTATAACAACACAGACGAAATGCGTTTATACAAAAGGGGTTTAGATTATGGTTATAGATCACCTGACGATTAGACTAAATGAGTGTAGACCAAATTATATTAAGACGAAGTCTAAATAGATGCAATGGTTGTAGACAACATGTCACTTAACCAACTGGTATTAGATCCGGTAGACAAATAGACTAAGTATTATTAGCCTATTTGACAAGCGACCATCTGAGTTTAGACAACACTGTGGGTAACCAAAGTGGTTATAGACGAAATGGAATTAGGTGAAGTGATGCATAGACCATTTATTGATGATATGTTTTCTCTTAAGTATTTTGGTCCTTGTTGGCCCCCCTGCATGAATTCAAAGCATGATTTATGTACCCCGTCGTGCTCTCAAAGATTTTTTGTCATAATACAAAGTGTGGCACATTTAACACAAGGATCTGTTCTGTTACGTTCAAACTCCACCAAATAGATATGCCGTATCAGTCATTCCTGAGGTCACCGTGACACAATTGATAACCGATAAATTGTTGTACGAGTCAGAAGGCAGTGATTCACAAACACAAAAGACACGCGTCTTGCTCTTTGTTTGATTTCCCCCCACACGTCTGTAGTGCAAATCAGTGCTGTTTTTCGCCATTTAAAGTATAGGGGATTCATGTTCCAACTGGCAATCTATGAACCAACCGTGGTCTCCGCTTTCTCAAAACAGATACATCTTCACGTGCACAACTTTTTTTACAGATAAGATGTCCCTTTATAATTGTCAACTTACAATGATGTGGGGGCTTCCCGGAATTTGTCAAGACCCACACGCATTATTAAACAACAGCGATTTTTTTCACACTTTTCAGCCTTTTTTTCAAGCCAAAAATATCATTATAATTATAATGACAATCTGAGTAGGAATTAGACTTTTTAGCAACATTTCTGCAATATTAAAATGAAACACGTAATTACGAAGCCCTCCAAAAACGAAGTTGTTTCAAACGTTTCCTACCAACTGGAGAGGTCATCGCTGCACCATTGGGTTTTTCATGTGAAAAAGCCGCGTGACCTGCTGTCTGACTGGTATATGTGATGGCAATACTTTAGTTAAATGACACAAATGTGGACGACAGTATGTATATGGCAATAATGGACCTTTTTCCCTAAAAAAAAACAAACGTTTTGAATACACTGCAAATAATTCGAACGATGAAATACACGGTTTATCGTAATAATAAACGTTCATTCATACCAAACGCCCGATCAAATTACTTACTCCCATAAAAACTATTTTCTAATCTTTAATTTGAAACATAAGAGTAAAGCTGGTTAATCTGGGATCCTGATAAAGGGGATTTTCTGATAATTGACAGGCTGAATCGGAAACCGTTTCTGTTGTGCAAAATTCACCCTTTATCACGACACTCCTTCCTCATTAATCCTGAATAATCGGGACATTTTGATCGGTATTATATTGATTCCATAAAGAACATGAAATTGGGGAATTTTAACTGAAACTAGATTTGCTTTCATGGGATTTTATATTGAGAACTCTTGTCATATTATAAATGTGAAGTACATTTTTAACCCTTTCTCATTGGCATGCATACAATACCCATAAAATCATAAGAAACATTTTTGTTTGTGCAGTTTTTATATTTATTGCCCCAATTTCTCTGTCTCCTAGTGTCCTGTGTGTACTCTCTTAATCGGGATTTTTTTTGGTTACTCGGGTACCTTTTCTTCTCTACTCCCCTAGTTTCCCAATAAACGGAGTCCAACTGTATGTCAAAAAAACTTTTGAAAAATTAACGGAATGCTAAGAAACTCTGATTACGACTTCACAATAATAGACTTCTGACAAATCTCTCACGGATAAACATCATGAAATACAACTATTCAGTACTATTGCGATGGTTCCACAGAATTGGCATGTAAAGGCGGTGAGTTACATGTATCGAACAAAGCCAAGGGGTTAAGTGTAGCTAATTCAAATGATGAATCAATCTATATTGAAATAGTAACAAATATTATAGCGGGTATAATTTACAGAGCGCATACAATTGCAGCTATTGATGATTATGTAATATGTATTCTTCAGCGAGTAATTACTGATAAAAATGTCATAATAATGGTAATTTTAACATAGAATCTATTTCCAAGATGACACGCATAGACTGACTATATAGCTTGACCTTTTATATTCCAAATCATATACGTACATTTTAATTATTGAAAATAGTGCTAATAATATGAAAACACGAATTCTGCTATTTTATTAGCTGACATAGGTGGTCATTTGCAGACGATAATGTCAATCCATTTTAAGGTTTATTTTTTTTCGTAACAATATTAACGAGGTTCACCCACTGCAGTGAAAAACGTTGCAATCTCATCTGAAGCAAACTGGAAAATACTCTGAACATCATGATGTTTAAATGATGATTATATCATTATCAATCAAACGTTAAGAAACAAACTGCGTACCTGATTTGCGAATCTAACGGATTGTTCCTTTAATAAATTTGAACATGTGGAAAAATGAATATGCGTCAAGACGATCAGTAGTGCTTAAAGGTGCAACAAGAGATTTGGGACATTCATATGATGTCCATAGTAGTGATTTCATATAGATAAGACCCCCGTAGATTTTGTTACCTTGAAATGGGCTACCGAAATGCCTTGAAAGTGAAAACAAAAGGGCGATTCATTTGCTTAAATAAAAAAAACAGAAGGCTTGAATTTTAGTATTTGTTCCTATAGTTATTAATTCGAACTTTCAAATTTTTGTACCAAAGAAATAATTCTCAGCTTAATCCTTTCAAAGGTGATCTTTTTATGGGCACCTGTTATGTGAAATCTCTCGGTGCAACCACACACCTTTAGTTAGAACATTAGAGCCGTTTCATCTTGTGTGTTAGCTATCTTTAGCATTATTATCATTATTATTATAACTAGGGCGGTCCCCGGGTTTTCGCGATCACCTGTGCCTTCGCGATCACCTGGCTGAATGACCCTCAGGTTTGGCGGTGCCTTTGACCCTTGTAATGACCTCTAATGACCTTTGTGGTAACATTGTAAAATTTTCTCGGCACAACAATCGAACCCACCCCCAAGTTTCTGTCCTACCTAATGTTTACCCATTGACCTTGAATGCCCCGATGACCTTGTTCGTGACCTTCCAAATTTTCGGCATCAAAAATCGACCCCACCCCTCCAAGTTCATGTCCATCCACCAACGTTTACCTACCCCATTTGACCTCAATTGACCCGAATGACCGCGATGACCTTTGATCCACTAACCAATCAAACTCTGTCTTCGTTCGTTCAAGGGGCACCCCCCCACCAAGTTTCATGACCGTGCGTCCCTCGGCTCCGATCAAATAGGCGCGGTCCTTTGACCTCTTTTTGACGTCAACGACCCCCGGGATGACCTTATGATCCACTAACCAATACAAACTCGGTCCCTTCGTTCGTCAAGGGGCACCCCACCACCCACAAGTTTCAGGGCCGTGCGACCCTCGGTCTCGCGAAAATAGACAACGTTCAAACACACAGACACACTGCCAGACAGACCACCGGTATTTAATATAGATTGGAATAACTTGGAAGACATGGAGTGTTTTGTTTCTGTAATTGAATCTTGAGAGCCTTTGTCATAACAATTTTTCCATGACAATTGAAAATGATGACCAGTGCTAAAATACGTAATGGTTGTGATAACATGGCATAAATACTTTATGCACACACAAGAGCTTTTTTGTGAAAGTAACATGATGATACAGTGTGAGATAGGTTAGATATTTTTCACAGTGTTTTTATATACAAATTTATATGGGCTCTGTACAGGTTCTATTTCCACACGTGTGTAAGTGGGTCAAATATCACTCAGGCCAGTTGAGCGAACTGCCAGCAGTGCCTGTTAAGATATACTTTCTATATCTATTCATTGCATAAATATGAACAATCTTGACAGCTTGACATCAGTTATGATGGTCGACTACGAACAAGAGTATATTGACCATTGAGTTAGTTACGATACCACTATTATAACCATACAGGGTTTTCAATTACAACTATAAGTCACCTACACTAGCATTTTGTTGTTTGGAAATTTTATTTAATCTCTCAATTCTTTGGCTATTTTCGGATTTTTAAATAATTCTGCCCTTGCGTCGGGGCATACATGGTGCCCATCACCAAAATGTTTCTTTTCTTGTTATTTTGATTGCTTTAACTATATTTTGGTGTGACCAATCTCGGAATTTTCGGTCCCTACCCCATAATGCTGTTTATTTCCCGTAAGTTTGTGCTGTTGTTTATGGATATTAATAAAGAGTGAAGAGTGACAGATCCCCGCATGAGCTATGTACATATTAGATCTCCCATGTCTGCCTGGCCTGCAAAACCGTTGCATGCATGGGCAATGCTTGTTTCTTCCTCAACACTGAGCAGGAAACACTATATAAGGTTAATGCATCCTACCTGTAGTTCCTATGACGGTTCAATATATTTGCATTTTAAAAAATATACATTTTCGTTGCAATATTCGAAATCAGCTCGAAACATCATCCAATGAGCAACAAAAATGCTGTAATCGTAGCCGGTAATCGTAGTCATTAATTCGAGGTGGTTTTGAGATGGTAATTTTCCATGTCTTTCACGGCGTGTTCTACATCATACAGTACGAATACTTTCCACACATGGCCTGAAGAAAGCATCTTAGTTGCGAATGGTGACGCGTATATCAAGCTTTTGCAATCAACCCATTCTTATTTGACTATCCCCCGAAATGCACTCATTCGGTGCCCTGCCCATTTCCATCCGTGAACTTTTACCATCCTCAAGTTGGCTAAAAACAAACGGTTAGGAGCGTACTAAAATAGCAGAAAACTTACCCTAATCTGTGACTTTGCACTAAGTTGTTAAAGCAATATTAG
The DNA here is from genome assembly GCA_023653785.1 of Ophioderma brevispina. NCBI lineage: Eukaryota > Metazoa > Echinodermata > Ophiuroidea > Amphilepidida > Ophiodermatidae > Ophioderma > Ophioderma brevispina. Next base: position 3,910 of record JAMKCH010000892.1, on the reverse strand, counting down.
GCACATTTTTGAAGGGCGCCCCCAATTTTTCAAAAATTTGGAGATTTTTACACGGGTTTGCATGGTAACTGGCTAGTAAACTATACTTGGAATGGTTAAGCTCGAAAATTTCTATGTGTCACAAACGAAGGAATTTTTGTACTAGAATAATTATATCGGGGATCCCCGATAATAATTCAACGGGCTGCTGGAAACGGGTTTCCAATGTGAAATAGCGCTGTGAAATAGCGCCATGTACGTGTCTACGCTCATCCATTAGTTGTTTTAATAGTTTCGGGCAAGTCAAGTTATAGGTATTTTCACAGGTGCCTATTGCACATGGATCGGACATAAACTTCGCATTTCCAGCTCTGCCTTTTAAGTCCAATCTGGGTACCCATTCTAATTACAAAATCGCTTTTTGTTGATAATACGACTCCTTTTTTAGGCATCTCGTTCTCAGGTATATTTTCCTAGAAAATTACCAACGTAACTGTTCAAAATATCAAAGTTTGAAATTGGGGGCGCTCTTCAAAAATGTGCCAATAAGGCTTAAAATCGTTCCGTCAGTGACAAGTATGGCACAAGTAAAGTCGAAATTCAACGTTTTGTCGTTAATTTCAACACCAATAGCTTCGCTTGTTTTTTGTTTCCATAATATTCTTTCTACATTTTTGTAAGATTAACTTCACGGAAAGGTACTTTGTATGTAATTTTAGGCACTGTTTCGGCGACGCGAACGAACAACAATTTTTAGTGTAAACATGACCTCTGGTACAAGTTCCCGGATGGCAATGGGCAAATGAGATGCAATTCGGGGAATCGCGCAAATAGTCTATTACTAGGGGTGTTGTTTGTGCAACAAAAGTGCACGTATGAATTTTATCCCCAGCCCAAATATGGAGACACCCCCTGGACATAAAACAACCTACCTTTAAAAAAATAAAATTCAACTCATAACCCCTCCTGTTCATACCCCTAAAGATTTTTCCTCCGACTAAAAAATAGTGAAACCCTGCTAAAGAAGACTGCTAATGGTTCATTAGCCTTGTGCTTTTCACTTGAGTAGTTGCGGTGAGCCACAGTGAGTAGGGCGTGAGCTCTGTGTGAACCCACTCAGGCGTCACAAAGTTGCGCAGCTGTTTTGTCCAATATTGAATGATTTTTAAAGTCCAAATTATGACAAAAATCACCAGTTAACTCTTTTGGATGAATTGTAATTGTTATTATTGCTGTACTATAAAAGCAGTGTAAATGACAGATGTAGGTCTGTCCATTATCTTATTATTCAGAGATTTGAAAATGACGGGTGCACCTAGTGTATTCCTGAGTTTATCGGCATTGTTTCTACGAAGCTTAAGTAGTAATTGATCCATCTGATCTGTATTCAGTTAAAAAAGTCACGGTCTCATGTGTGCCCATATGCAGGGATTTACGTAGTGTTGATTTAATTTTCTTATTGTAAAGAGTTGTTTGCCTAGATCATGCTCAGACTCGCCATTCTTGGTAGTCCGATATCAGTGCTGTACAATTGTAGTGTATAGTCTATTTTTCCAAACAACACATTAAGTCAGCAAAGCTAAAATGACTTTGATATTGCATGAGTTAAATTCTCTTGAATATGCTCAGACTGCACATGCAGTCATTGCTAAATTCCTGAAAATGGATGTTAATTTGTGATTGCCCTAATTTATAAAAACAACATTCCACAAAAGCTACAAGGACATGGTGGGAAAAATATATTGGCTGGTGAATTGAATACAACTGTTTGAATTTTGGGTAAAACATAAACAGTAATTCGAATCAGGATAAAAATCCTGTAATCTTGGTGATAGCATGTTTGATACTTGGGATACTTGGCAATAATGTATTCATCACATTGACAAGGGGTCCGAATTTGGAATAACCTTATTTCAAAACTTTCAGAGGGTATGAACAGGGGGGTTAGAATCTCGTTGAATTGTAGTAAAATGTGGTTTTTCTAGTGTAATTAGATGTCTCCATAGGGGTTTTCAATTTTTTTGAATATCACACCCCCCTACTATTAAGCACGGTCCTTTCCTGCTATGACAGTCATAGGACCCTAGATATTTAAAATCTCCTGACTTGATTGTAACATTCATTGCGCGGATAGAAAGAGGACATAATCTTATTGGTAGAATCAAAACGTTCTGTCTTCCTTGATCAGCATTAGTCCACTTTGCAGTTGACTCTTCAAATGCAGTGGGTATAGATTTGGACGAATGATACAGTTATGACAGTCAACGAACATTCGTCTCGATGGCCTAGTCTAGATTCTGAGACCTTATCATTCATGGTGTCTGCTGATTGGTTGCAAAGTCTGCCAACAATAACGAAAATGAGAGATGTAACTCTGAAGAACGTTTCAAACCATAGGAGTTTTACATAAATAGCTTATGCTTCAACCGGTATGATTATTTCAAAGGACTTGTTGGAAGCAGCCCAACCTCTGAGAGTAGATAAAGAATGCAGAAGCCTGTAAATCGTCATTCTCCATCTGAACTTGAATGTTTCGAATCAGTTATTACTAATATACCACTAGTCCATTACCAATGACGAAAACACATGAACCTGAGCTGACAACATCTAGTTTCTTGTAGGAAGCATTGTGGCTTCTTTGACGTTGAGAGCAACTCCTTGAGTTTGCAATGAAAATAAACCTACGGTATTTTCATTTATTGCGTCATCATCTTCCTAAAGAAAGGGTAAATGTCCGGCAATCATGAAACTTCAGAAGCATCGTGTATCTGCTATTGTTGCAAAGGTCACAACTCACGGAATAGCATCACATTCGAGTCCATTTTTTAAGGAAACCAACAAATTGATTTCGTATAGATCTACTTGACTTGCAATATACGAGAATCACTTGAAGTAACGGTCTTCAAAAGAAGAGCGGCATAGTCTTTATATATTTTCAAAGGCTTTGATAGTGTGAACCGGAAGGTAATGATGGATTATGCTTATGGTATCCCAGATAAGATAGTGAGAACAATTGCCTATGACAGTATGACAACCTAACAGGTTTGTGCAAGGATCAGTAGATGGTCCTACCGAGGACTCCATTGATCATCGTATAATAAGCTATAATACATCAAGCACGCTAGCCAAACATGCATTTTGAGAATCAATCGTGTTGGACATCAATCTTAGAGCATAAAACAAACAAGGGAGCTCCTCAACCGAATTGATAATATGAACTGTTCATCAACGTCGACCTTTTAATTGAATTTGAATGTTAGTAATTGCACAAGCAAGTGGCGTAACCAGACCTTGCCAATGGGGGCTGAAGGGGTGCCAAGGGCTTTTTTGAGGGGGTGATTTGGGTCCTTCTCGTAGACACTGTACAAAAGTCAGTTCCATTTGGGGGGGGCTGACAGGGGGACCAAGGGGTCTGTTGGGGGTGGGGGGGGGGTGGGGGCTTCGCCCCGGCCCCCCGCTGATTACGGCCACTGCACAAGCACATCTCACCACCACACCACAAATGTTATAAAAATACGAGAGGAAATCTAAACTTTTAAAATGGGGACCGTAACCTTTACTACAAGTTCATACACGGAGGAACTTGGATTTTTAACGAAGGGGACGGGTCCACGTAAAATATCAGAATGAAACTTCCCATTTCTCCCCGCCATAAGCGATTTTCTAATATAACCACGCAGGGAATCGGTTTTTAGGCATTTTTTCTTAAAACATCTCTATCGTCGTGTTACTTATTCTCGTACATTTATCCAGTGACTTTATTAAATCAATCGTTGAGAGACACCCTTTAAAGAACACTAATCATTCGAACATTGAATACTAGTATAATAGTACTCACAACGTAGGACGCAGTCGGCGAGCTAGCTATGTAATTACATGCACGTCAATGACTTGTACGAATGAACCAACATGAGCTTGCATGTCTGATATA